>RJWH01001104.1:420495-464536 GCA_004363575.1 Solenodon paradoxus
CCCCCCCCCCCCCCCCCCCCCCCCCCCCCCCGCCATGAAATGTCCGTATTTCCCCTGGCCCTGAAGACCATCCTTAGTTTTGAAACAGAACCAAATTCTTCTTGCAAGGTGAGTCCAACCATCAGAAGTCAAGTAATGAGATTATGATTAAAAGTACACCTATATAGTGGAGTATCCATCAACCTGTCATAGAAATCTTATCTCTGAAGCGAGTCTCATCAATCTGACCTTTCAATTACTATCCCCAGTTCATGACCGTAAGTATATATAGCTCAAAGATGGAGTAGCTGATACACAACTCTTTGTTTGGCACCTACAGCATTTGGGACAATTGGATGTTTTTTTTGTGGAATCCCAACCTCCTTTGAAAGTAAACTTTGTTAAGAGCAAATATGGTCATTTTTATTTTGACCTGTGTATCTAGCTAACTCCCACTCTGTAATGTGTAGCCTTCAGTATCAGGGGCTAGCAGAGTACATTTTACTTCTTCTCAGGAAACAGTCGAGGATGGTAACTTAGGTTCACAAGCAATATTCTGCTAAGAGAAGATTTGGGGACTCAACTCAGGTAACCCCAACTTGCAATTCTGCTACCTCCTACCACCCTCCAGAGTGTTCTCTATCTGGTCAGTATATGTGAGAAGAAAGCGAGGAGAGAACTTGACTGTGTCTCACAGTTCCCCACTCTGACATGACACATGTCAGTCCCCTGCACCTGCATGAGCACTAGTCATGTGACCTCCACTAGGCATAGAGGGCTGGAAGTATCGACCCGTCACAGTTTACACCATGAAGGCAAGAGCAGGAACCTTGATGCCAATTGTCCATAAACTCCCTTTTGTAGCTCAAATAAATTTCCATTATTTCTAAAAGAGACTAGGAAACTAGATATTGTATTACAGACCACTGTATCCCTGCATTGGGTAGCTTCAAATATATACTCCAGAAGAAATGATCTCTTCTATATATGGTGATAATCTCATATGAAGTAAGGATTCTCAATTTCACGTTAATGTGGGTGTGATTATACATTAAGATATTTCAGGTTACTAGGACTCTTGAGAGTTCAGCTCTTTCAAAAGGTTTCCAAGGCTAGTTTATCACTTTGCAAACCATCACACACTTCATGTTTGGAGACATATGTTGACAGTACAGACTGACACTGTTGTTGGGAGACCAGTAGGTTTATCATCATGTGTCCCGTTTTTAGGCTCACTCAGGGAGAGTAACAATGAACTTCCTACCTCAGAGTTCATGGTGCAGACACACAGACGTTCTGACTGACGATGGGGTGTGCTGCGGATGTATTAGCCCTGATGTTGTATCTGACCACCAGCTGCCCGACACTGCAATTAGTCGCATAGAATGCCTGATTCTTCACAGAGCATTAAACAGGGCAGCAGCTCTCAGCCAGATGTGCAGTTGACTTAAAACAATGGTGTCCAAGATGGGAGAAAAGAGGCGAAGCCTTACTGGTCAGAAACAGGCAAGGGTTCTAAGAATATCTCATTTCTGCTTTAGAGGACAGGGAGCAGTGCTCAGGAGTCCAAAAGAAGACTACTAGAAGTGGAGGGGGCTTATATTTTGACAACCAGGGTGACTATCAATCAAACAAACAACCAATGCCTATATTTTGGATTTTGTTGTTCCTGTGGTCTTTACCTTACGTTTTAAATAGTACTTAGAATATTCTTAGGAAGACGTCATCATTTCTTCTACTTTGAATAAAGTTCAAAGTATTTTATTATTATTTGGATGATGATGACGATGGTGGTGATGATGATGGTGATTATGATTATTTTGGGATGTGCTGAAGAAGGGAAAGAGGCACATCAAACATCCAAAAATTCAGGAGGTTTGAAGTATAAAGAACCTTGCTTTATAATTTTAAACCATCTTTAATGTAATAACAATCTCCATTCAAGAAATGTCATTATGTGCAAATTTTGCAATGGCTCTTCTCTACACAGTGCATACCCACTGAGTTGTTTATAACATCCTTACAGCAGATATTTGACAAAGAAATTAAATAGCTAGAGACTTTAAGTAGGTACTAACTCTAGCTGCTAGTTTTAACTTGCTTCTATTTTGCTTTCAATGCCTTTTCATTAACGATAGGTAAATAGTTTGACTATTTTTAAACAATTCAGTTTACTGAAAAATCATTGTCCTTTTTTTTTTAAGAAAGTGCTATTATATTTTCTTAGTTATTTGGCCTGAAAGATATAATGTTGGCATAGTTAGACACTGCTGTATCTTGTAACACACAATGTATAAAGAAATAACATACAATTTTAGTTTTTCAAACCTAAACGCATAAAATTGTAGAAAATTGCATCATTATGTTCATTCTCTAGGTTCCATCATTTCATGGAAATTTCTGTATTTCATCAAATCTCATAATTCTAGAGACTTTAGAACTCACATAACAGTATATTGCTTCTCAAACTTTTTCTGTTATCACATCCCTATAGATTAAAATTAAATGATCTCTCTAGAAAGAGAAATTCAATACTAAGGAATATGATTTTGTTGGACTGGGTTGAGCTTTGAAAGGTTACGAAGAGAATAATAATTTTTTAATCCATCTACAAGTGAGTTTTATTGGCCTTTAGGCAATATTGCTCCCACTTGTAACGCATGATCTGATCCAATATTTTCATTTTCCAAAAGAGAAAATGGAGCTTCAGAAGACAGCAAGAAAGGGCACACAGGATGACGTGTTAGAGGAGTGGTCCAGGACCTAATTTTTGGTTCTCATGTACAATTTGAGTTCTTCCCAACTCTGCCAGACTTCTCTGACCCAAGACAGAGACGGTAGGTCTAAATGGGCAGACCCTGACAAAATGGCCCCCGCAACCCTCACTGCACAGCCTCCGCGTGAGCTGATGGCTTGGCCCAAACACACACTGAGCCCTCTTTTCCACCCTGACTGTCACTTGCAGACTTGACAACAAAGAAGGCTTCATGATTATAAGGACCAACTCTGGATCAATATTGGTTGTCACTCAAATCACCATTCACTTTGAAATTCAGACCAGTGACTATTTCACTCCAGGTTACATAGACAAATAATTCGAAAAATCAGGTCTACTACTGACAGCAAGAGGAGTTCTTAAGACCAAAATGACTGCCCTCAGAGTAAGTACTCAGAGAAGTCAAATGTCTAATAGAAAAAGAAAACCCAAGTGTTGTCTTTTTGTTTGTTTTTGCTGTAAGATTTGGCTAGACCATAGGAAACATCACCCCATTTAGAAAACTTGACTCTGACTGGATCACATTTCCATCCCTCTGAATGAGAACTGAGAGAGGCAAAGGGTGTAGAAGCATGTCTGCTCTTCTGTTTCTGTGCCCAATATGTTCTGAAGATAAAGCACTGAGACTCCGATTAAAGGCAAAACAGGTAACATTCCCGAGGCGTGATAAACAAGGCTGGTACTGAAATCGTTATGGTTATGGCTGAGAATTATCATGAAGAGTGGTGGGGTATTGAAAAATAAACTATTTGAATGTCAGGCTTAGTACTTTATTTAAATGTTATTGCTGCTCTGTGACTCCCAGTGAAATTTCTCTCTCACATTTTTAATATCAAATAACTTTGAACAGCCCATATACAAATTCCATAAAATAAAATAACTCATTTTTGCAAAGCAATCTTAGGATTTTCATTTGCTAACTGATAGCAGTAGCTTGGGGGTAATGAAGCATTGGTGAGAACCTCACTTTTCACCTAGCAGACTGTTCACTTGGTATTAAGGGCAGAAGGAGATTTTGTGCTCTGTCTAAGTGAAGCAATATTCAAGGTCATCTCATCAATACTGGTGGTGGAGGAAAGACACAAAGCCATGTGAGAAGAGGAGAGGAGACATCCTTTGATCTGTGAGGCTCTGCTAGGGATGTCATCTGTATACAGTGGGCAGCACAGGTCAGCAAGCATTGCCCACATGGTCCTAAGCAAGAAGGAGCTTAATTTTACTTGCATATCAATCAAGAAAGAATGGCTGATAGCTGGAAACAATCAGAATGGTCCTCATCAACAGATGAATGAATAAAGAAGGTGTGGTATAAACACAATGGAATAGCACTCAGCTGAAGAAAGGAAGGAAGGAAGGAAAGAAAGAGAAAGATGGATGAAATCCTGCCATTTTCAACAACACTGATGGACCTGGAGAGAATTATTCTGGTGATATAAGTCAGATGGAAAAAAAATAGACATCGTATGACTTTACCCCTACGTAGTATATATAAAAAAAACAAACTGAAGAACTAAATACAACAAAAATAAGCTTTTAGGCTCTGAGACCAAATAAGTGGTTACTAGGAGGGATCTAGGAGGTAGGATGGGCTAGTTGGATAAAAGGGATAGACTGTAGATCAACTGTATGGTGAAGGATGGGTTGAACTTTTAGTGGTGAACTTAGCATGGTTGATGCCGTTGTTGACTGATAATGATGCTCACCTGAAACTTACGTAGTTATAGTGCAGTGGGCCTCAATTTTTTAAAAAAAGATTAATGGTGCTTTCAAGTAAAGAAAAAAAATCTGTATTTCCTTTTTCCTCTTATAATATTCAGGGCCTCTTGTACCTCTGAATTCAGATATAGAATGTTCTGTAATGCCATCTCACTAGCACAAATAGTGAGCTATCTGCTTATTTGTTAAACTCTTACGACTTCATTTTCTAGTAGCTCACCATAATTCTTGGACCTGCATACTGTCTTAAATACTCCTTGGGCCCTTGGGTGACCATGTGTTGCATGTGGAGCAGGGAGGCAGAACTTTGCCATGTTCTGACAGATTCCCAAGTGTCTTACAAATACTATCATTTTCTAGGTGTTTCATCTCTATGAAAGGCTGAGAAGCCTTCGCATGGACTTTTGCCACTACACATTTTCCAGGTGATGTCAGAGTTTAAGAACAGCTGTTCAGTTTGTCCCAGAAAGTTGCCTGGTTACAAATAGGATTGTAGGGTGAGGTGATGGGCATATGAATAGGGTGTCTTCAGTGGATCATCAAGCCCTGTGCTGGGCAATTTACATGTGTTTCGGACTGGTCCTGTGGACAATATGGCACACCTCGATCATAGCCATTTTAACATGGAGCACAGAGGTTTGGGGAGTTTAAAGTCTCTTGTTATTCAAATGCACTCAGTTGCTAGAAGGAAGACAATGTGTTCAAACCTTATAAGATTCTGTCAGTCATGCTGTGCTAACATACATATCAGGTAAGTATTCGTCTATGCAATTTCAAGTTTCCTGGTGATGGGTCAGTGCTCTTGTAGTTGACTGGAACACCAAGGCCATCTGGCAACAAGTGACAAAAGTGGAAAGAGAATCTAGACTTCAATATTTTCTTAAAAACTAAAACCATTGATTAGACTAGAATCTACAAGAAAAAAAGATAAAAAGCAGAGATTATTTTTCACAGCACAAAAAATACTCTAAAATGAATGGTTGGCATATTTAAAAAAAGATTGAATTGATTTAAAACACGACTGATCTGCAAATCCAGGAATATATTTCATAAAATAAAATGCACCTACTTTTTTACCTTTTGTCTCTGGACAAAGCTGTGTTGTCCAGGCTAAAATAAAAATACAGCAGATAACTCTTAGCACTGGAGTAAAGAAGGCCCCGGCAGCCTAAATAATGGGAAGAGGAAACTCCACACCCAGCTTTTGAGCTGACAGATTGAAGCTCAATGTAAATAGGACTGAAATCTCAAATAATGAAGAGGACACACCAAGAAAACATGCGTTCAATCAAAACCAGAGCGCTTTGAAAACCATTTAAACCCTAGATGAGCTCATGGCAGCATAGACAGCCTTTGATTTATGAGGACACAGACCTAGAACTCATATCAGGGAACAGAATGTTACCTCTGTAAAAGTCATTTACATCAAAAATAATTAAAAGTTAAAGTTTCCACTAAAAAGTTAACTAAAACACAACATACAGAATGAATACACAGCACATGAAGAAGTGGCAGAACTTTGAACACTATTTGTCAAAGGTCCAGGACTCTTTTTCTCTTCTTTTTTTTGGAGAAAAACTTAAGCCTTAATCCATTTGAGGATTTGGGGTCAGAATTCAGAGTCAGAGCTGTAGCAGAGCGGAAGTGAAGTTGGAGACATCTTTGCTCGGTTCTAACCTGTGGGAGCCGTATCCCAGGAGAAGTATGCACTTCCTCTTTGCTTCACATCTGGAGTCGAAAGGCGTGCTGCTGCACCCCACTGACCTGGTGTTCTTTTTTGAGGTTGGCAGATACCTTGTGCTTTGTTTTTGTTGTCCCCGTATTGCAGAATATACACAAACGACACACACACACACACACACACACACACACACACACACACACACACACTCAGCATTATCTTCTCATTCTTCCTTACCATTTTAAGATAGCTATGTGAGAAGCTCCAAGTTAATAGAAAATCAGGCAAGAGTCCACATAATTACTCAACAGTCCCTTGACGGACAGAGCAACAGCAATGGGGGTTTATGCTAATAGCACCCTTAATCCCATGCTAATTTATTTTATCAAATTAAAGCAAAGGCTGCTCTTTGACCCCAGGGGACCTTTCAGTCTTTCTCTGGGTCCCCATAGTAAGCTGGAATCCGTTTAGGAGAAGAGTTTGCCAAGAATATAAATTAATAAAACAGGATTATAGGGAGACACGGTTATAAGGATTCCTTAATCCCAGTGAATAATTAATGATAGTGGTTCATGATTTTGCTGAATTCTTCTTATATTTGAATAATAACTAGCTCAAAATAAACTTCCAATAAAAACTGACTGCTGCCAACTTCAGGCTAGTGGAGCCTTTGTTGCAGGATCTGATGTCTCAGAGCAGAACCTGGAGAGATGTCCTCTTTCTACAGATTTTCAGCTCCTATTTCAAGGTACATGACAAATCCCACTACCCACACACAGCTTCCATATTTCACTATAGAAGTAAGTTTTAAAATGTTGCTATCATCATAAAGTTGTCTGTTCAATATCAGGATTAAATTCTAGTCTTACAGAACTCATCAGTAACAATTATGTATATTTGCTATATGATCTAATAATTAGCAAAATTGTCCAATTATTAGTAGCAATAACAAAATAGTGTCCAGAAAACTGAAGTACCAAGGTTGGTACTCCCTTGTCTATTCATTTAAGATCAAACATTCATTTAATGTCTACTGTGATCAAGCTCTGTCCTGGGAACTAGGGAACAAATGATAGAAAACATTCAAAGTCTATCCAGAGAGTTTAGGTTTCACTGTTGCTGAAATACATCTGCTTATTTGTTTTGAGATCTTTCTCAAACAAAATATAATCTGAGTTCTGCTTAAGAAAGTGCAGATAAACTCAGGTCAAGTAGAATGAGCTCATGACATCTGCCCCACTACTGTCTCTTATTGACTGGACTCATCTGTATATGGCAACGAGGTGTGTGTTTCTGAGTGATGATGACCTGGGTCATCTCCACTGGCTCCTCCTTGACTGGACTCATCTGTATATGGCAATGAGGTGTGTGTTTCTGAGTGATGATGACCTGGGTCATCTCCACTGGCTCCTCCTTGCTTCTAGGTCACCGCCTTCATGCAGCGGCTTTTTTGCTTTTGCTCCTCTCCCTGGGTGTGTGTTAACTATAAATAACATCAAAGGTACAGACAGAATTTCAACTGAGATCATCTCATAAGTAACCTGGCATTCTTTCCCTGGATAATAAACTACCCCTGGAGTCCTCAAATTTTCTAACCTATACTCTAGTTCCCCAAAGAAAGGGCTGCATTTAACTGTTACTACTGTTCTTCAAAACTGTTTTATAACACCTTGTTCCCTATCTAAAATAAAGTCCCTTAATAATACCATCTACCTATAAACACAGTTTCTGGAAATCAATAGAACTCCCTAATTTCACTCTTTATGAGCGATCAAAGGAAATTAATTTATATTGAGATAAGTATTTCAATCCAGAAAGACTTGGGAAGATCATACTGGAAGTCATACTTAAGTCATTAAATCTTGCATCTCAATGTAGATTTACTGTAAGGTGACAGCTATAAATGCAAACCCGAACCCACATGCTGTATAGAATATTTAACAAGCAGTTTTTCCTTCAATGATGTGATTTTCAAATGTTTACCAGATTATGTAAAGTTTCAAGCAAAGTGAGCAAACTCTTTCTTCAATTGGCGTGGCATTTACAATCCTGGAAATCACAGTGTATATTAAAATCATAGAAAAACATATAATATGTTACATGTAACTTGGATTTAGGTTTAACACTCAGGTCACTGAAGGCAAATTTTTTGTTACTGTGCTAGATTGTGCCTCAGATTTCCGGTCCCTGCCCTCAAATATTGTCCACAATCATCATGGCACCCTAAAGAACCACCATAGATTTTTTAAAGGTTTTATGACTTTTTGTTTACTTTGTGAATTTCAGGATATTGAATTTGCATCTCAGTTTGTGTGAATTTCACACCACACCCACCACCAGAGTCCCAGCATCCCTCACCTCTACTGTATTAATTCCTTCCTTTCCTTGTTCCCACCTCGGCTCTCACTCCCCTGGTAGCCACAGCCTTGAGTCCTGCAATTTTGCTGTGTTCTGTGTGCGTGTTTTGTTTCTTGATATTCCACAAATGAATGAAACCATCCTGAACTTCTCTTTCTCTTTCTAATTTAGCATGCTTAGCATGATCCCCTCCTGTTCCATCCAGGTTGTTTGAAAAGGCCTAATTAGACCTTTTTAAATAGCTGCATTAAATTCATTGCATAGATACACCACCATGTCTCTATTCAGTCACCTGTCGATGGATACTTAGGTTGAATCCATGTGTTGGATCTTGTGAGCTGCCCTGATGAGGAGACTGCAGGTACCCATTGCTGAGTATCTTCAGGGACGTTTGTAAAGAAGGGAACTTTCCTTTAAAAACTTGGTCACAGACATCCAGCTTGCAACTAGAAAAACAAATACAGTACTACTTACAGATTTGGACCCAACACTGTCACTAAAGCAGAGATGTGAGGGATAAGAACCAGGTCTTCAGTCACTTGAGCCGAGTTTCAATTTTACTATATTTTCTCTATATGGTGTTTCTGAAGCACAGAAGGGGATGTTGCTCTCCCAGAAACTTTCAGGAAGGAAATAGTCATGTATGCATTTGCCTCATATTGATGATTCCCTGCATGTGTGAGATGCTGTTGAAGAGAAAAGAAATAAAGCAGGGGTCTCCTGGTCTCACAGAGATGCCTACCCAGTTGGAGAGAGAAAGCTCACATAAAATGTTCAAATCCCTTGTCCCTACAAAAATTCCACACATTTTAATATGAATCCAAATCTAACAGCTGCTGCTCATACAATTTGCCAAATAATGCGGAACCTCAATTTCCAACCTAAGTGTTTTTCCCCCTCATGAACACAATGCATAAGAAACCTCAGAACTGCATAAATAACCTCTAATCTCTGGAAACCCAGACCACTCTGTGTGTGTGTGTGTGTGTGTGTGTGTGTGTGTATGTGTGTGTGTATGAGAGAGAGAGATTGAAAGACCCTATCTATGTAAATAATTTGACTTAAAAACATTAGTAAACAAAACTTCTATAAAACGTAAGCATCCATCTGAGGTAGAGTGACTTATGCATGAGGTTTCATTAGTAGATGAGATGTATTAAATATGTATTGATTGGCCATTTCTTACAGGAGAAGATCATTTGTATTAGCCAGGCACATTATCTTCTGTTCATGGTTAGAAATCATGGCTTTATGTTCTTTATTGTCAAATACATCACTCAAATATAGGGTGCAGGGGAAAATCCCCCCATCCATCTGGATTCTTCTTAGGCTAGTTGAGCAAACACATTAACATCAAGCAGATTAGTAGGAGAAAAAGACTGAATTTAATTGCATATATACGGCGTCTACATGGAGGCAGACTCTAGAGTAAATGGGACAAACTGACGATTTATGTCCTTACTTAAGGAATGGGATAGGGACCTGGGGTACTTTTCAAGCTAATTAGTTAAAAGGTGAAATTGTGACAGAATCTCTTCAACATTTCTTTATTAGCTCACATGTGCTTTGAATTAGCTGGAAACTTAGACTAATCTTGGAAGTGAAATACAATGCGTATTTAATCAACAATTCTGTAAATTATATTAAAAAATTGTAGCACTTAAACCCACTTCCCCATCATGCTAGGGGGACCCGATGAGCTATTTTAGCCTGGGAAGACTGGCTGTTGCCAACTCCCTCTCGGTTCCAGAAAAGTACTGTCTATCTTAAAACTGCCAAACACAGGAAGTAAGCACTCAGTGGAATTTTTTATTTTATACACTCAAAAAGAAATGGGTTCTGAGGATCTTCCTTTACCTGGGAGATAAGACACTGATCATTTTGCTGACTCTCTCAGCTGGAAGGGAGCCAGGGTAATAATGGCTATCTGAGGATCTTCAAAGATTTAATCTTGGAGATGAGCTCTTTGCAGGATTCAATTCCTTTTGCTTTGCCAACCTGTCTACTTTCTGAAATGGCCGTTAGTGTAAAGGCAGCTGACAGAGGAGCACACCCTTGAAAGCCAAATGGCGGGACTACATTTCTGGGGAGCTTGCCTGCCTGTCTGCAAGAGTTTACCAAGCAGCTTAGACTCGAGGGCTGAATATGGTTGTGTTGTCTCTCCATTTCTTTTGTTTCTTTATATTCCACAAATGAGCGAAACGGTTCTATACTTCTCTCTTCTTTTCTGTCTGATTTCACTTGGCAAACTCACCTTCAGTTCCATCCAGGATGCAAACAGCACAAATGCACCTTGTTAAATAGCTGCATAGAATTTCACTGAGTCTCTAGACCACAGCTTCTGTATGCAGTCATCTGTTGACAAACATTTGGGTTGTTTCTGTATCTTGGCTGTTGTTTCCATGTCTTATGCTGCTGTGAACCTGGATGTGAAGACATTTTTTTCCGATTAGTTTTTGTGTTTTCTGAATAGCTGTGTAGAAGTGAGATATCTGAATTGAATGGTTGTCCTAAAAATCACATAGACATGCTCTGGTGGCTCAGGTACGAAGCCATGCCTGGGGCACAGTTCACTACCCCAAGGACATGGGTTCAAGCCTTGGAATGGGAGAGAGTAGGAAAAAGTAAAATGAACAACTAAATAAATAAACATGCTTCATCTTCCTCTCCCATCCTGACTGCTGTGTACCTACCTTCATTCCTACCTGTTTCCTTCTTCTCTAAAAAAAAATCATATCATGTAAACTAAAGAACAAATACAACAAAAAGTCAGAGGACCCTGAGACCAAGCAGACCCCTGACTCTGCACAGCCCAGGAGGGGCCCCTGGGGCAGCCCTGGGGTCAGGAAGCCCCAAAGGGCAAGGAGAGCAGACCCCAGGGCAGAGATTCAGATGAAGCCACTGTCCCTTCAGTGTCACTCCGGCACTCCTTGCTCACTCATCAATCGCAGCCTGTCCAGTGCGCACAAGGCATTACTCTATATGCTGAGATACAACTCACAGCCACACAAAGTCCCCGCCATGGGAGCGCCCCATTTTAGGGGAAAACATGCAATAATCCCACCAAACCGAACCAAACCACGTGCACTATAAGATCAAGAAGTGAGAGGTGCTGTGAGGAGAAATGTAGCCGAGTTGCTTAGGGTGAGATTGAGCTGCTGTAGAAAGAAATCAGACACAAACACAGGGGCTTAAAGAAGGCAGAGCTCTGACTCACATAGACTAGAAACGGAAGCAACCTAAGTGCCTACTGGCAGAAGAACGGACGAAGATATCGTCTGGATACACAAAGGAATACCACTCAGTGGGAACAAAGGAAGAAACACTGCCATTTGCAACAATATGGATGGAACTTGAGGGGGCGGAGATTGGGGGCAGGGTATGCTCAGTGAGAGAAATCAGAAAGAGAAAGACCAATGATGGATGATCTCACTCCAATGTGGGCCAGGGGAGGGCTGGAGACCAGGGTGAACAAGTCCAAGCCGCTTGTTCCAGGTCCAGTGCCCACAGAGATGAGAGGGAGAGGTTCCTTCTGAGATCCTGTGTCACGTGCTTTCCAAGAAAAGAGATTTTACTTCTTTGGTTTACGTCGCTCATTACCAAGAACAAGTAATGAAATGTTCTTTTAACTGCCACCATCGTTCAAGGAAAAGATTACGGAAAATACTTTAGCCTACAGTATTTACAGCAATTCCTCACACTACTTAACATTTTATTTATACTAATGAAAAAGCACTTAGATTCATTTGTATAGGCTCCTCTTTCTAAGAGATTGAGAGTAACGAATATGTGCTATAAATATACGAAAATGACTGATTTCATTATTCTCTCACAGTTGTTCCTGATAACAGGAATTAAAAATGCAGACTGAAGTTTTGCTTTAATGTACTCCAAAAGTCACAGTTTATGTGGCTTCACCCTGCTAATGAATGCCTTTCCCCATTATCCTCTACATTGTTTTCAAGTGGTGAAAAATTGGAATTTTAACGTCTCTCTTCAATACTGGATAGAACATTTTAAAGGCTCTCCCCACTTCTTACTTTCACAAGGATACAAAAATCGAACCTTTGGGAAATCAATCATTCTCTTGTGCCACTGTCCTTCCAGTGCACCTCTCTTGGCAAAAGCTCAGCTGAAGTTAAACTTACATATCTACAGTTATTTGTATCTATAACCAAAGTGCTAAGTGCTCCTGGAAAAAAAAAACAAAGCAAAAATGAACAACCTGTAGAGTGGAAACCTCTTGGACTTTGAGCAATCTAGTCCCTCCTCCATCTGCCTGTCTGGTGCAAACCCAATGCAGCCTTCCCTCATCATCTAGCAAATATTCTGCCATCTCATTAAAGACCTCCCCTCCTGACTGGGGGAGAGGAAACCCATACTTCTGGACAACAAACTGACATCTACACACAACCTCTATCTCTTTGATTATCCTTCCCACCTGTTGGGATGGGAGAGGGGTCATAAGTGACCTCATCTGGTCCCAGATAAGTCGAAGTTGAGCTCTGCCCTGGTTCCATCCTCTTTTGACTTCCTTGGGAGTCATGTTCAATGAATGATGGGCACCTCATATCTATGGTTCTGTCTTCTCCCTCTATCTTGTCTCTTTCTCATTCACCATTCAGAGTCACCCCCACAACTCTATCCCATCTCCATTGCATTCTTTTAAGGAAACGTGTGGACAAGAATGAAGGTGAGCAGAAGCAGGCAGGAAGAGAGAAATGGAAGAAGCACTTTACTTTTATTCAATTGTTCATCGTGGTTGTTCTCCCCCGTCCTGGGGACTTGAACCGGATCCTTGGGATGTGTACAGACTGCACTCTTGGCAAAGGTGGCTGACCAAACTCCTTTTCCACCAGGGTGCACATCTGTTGCATTTTAGAGAGTTCATGGCTGGTCCCATTTCCATCATTCCCTTTTTTTTCTTAGATGACTGGTCTGACTTCTGCCTCCACCCTTCCCTCACACTGCCTTATTCAAGGTCACTAATAGTATTTAGACACTAATTCAGACAAGCACTTGTCGATGACACTTTCACTTGTCTAGAGCATGCTACTCATATGGTGCTTTCTAGATGACAGCAGCCTCAGGAGGGAACTTGCTGGAAATGCTGAACTGCAGGCCCCAGGTTTATCAAATCAGAATCTCAGGAGGCAGAACTTTTAGGAAATCATGTTGGACAAGCTGTCCAGGTGAGCCTCATGCTCACTGGAGAGTGGGAACTGCCGGTCTAGATCAATGAAATGTACCCACTCTTCCAAATCCCCATGCGTGCATGGCCCAAGATGTTCATTTAACCTCAGGACACAGGACCGAACATTCCTCTGGTCCATGCCATTCCCTGAGATAGATGCGGTGGACTTGTAAAGAATGTTGGAGTCTGCTGAATGATAGCTGGAGTCTGTGGTGCTGAAGCCCAGCAAAAAGTTGTATGGATAATGCAATATGGTAACATTTCCCATCTTGTGCTTTTGGAAGAGCCACCCAGGTCATAGACTTGCATTCTAGTTACCAAAAAAAAAAATCCCCCCCACCCCCAAAAAATAAGCATTCTGATTTCTGTTCAGAAAAGGCAGAAATCAAATAGAGAAAGTTCCTTCAAAAAAGGATCAAAGGTTCTGACCAGAGAGAAAAACATCACGACTATTTATTATAATTCCGAACACATGCTCAGAGAAGAGCGCAGGTTGGGTCCATACGTGTGCTGTCGAATCGTTTTGAATCCAACGATTTATTATGTGTAGAGAGCTGAAATTTTTTAATGCTCTAGGAGCCTACCCCCTTTATGGTCAGGTCACAAGACAGCTGAATCTAAACATGTGAACTATGATTTTTCCTTGTAATGCAAGGTCATTGCTTCCTGCTTTAGAAAATTCTCCATGCAGTACTTTTCAGGTTCTTTTTCTTGATCTGCCAGCAGTATTTGATATTATCCTGTGCGTGTGACCCTGGCTTCCCCGTGAATCTGCAAATGCCGTGAAGGCACTGAGGTATTTTGGACGTAAATTCTGTTTCATCTCTAGTGTCTGCAATTTAGTAGAGTCTAGTGATTATTTATTCAGTGATTGAACAGGTGATGTTTCTCTAGGCTTACAATTGACAAATTTGTGAGTGGTTCTCCCTTAATAAAATTGTGCAGAGTTAACTACAAATGAACAGGTCCATAGTTTGGAAAGGAAACTCTAAAGACAGAAGGTGGAATGCAGATAAGTATTGATGAGTGTAAGGAGGATCCCCAGGTGGATGACCGGAGTGTGGGAGTGAAAGACTCACCATGAATGAATAAGGAATAGAAAGTTTTATTCTCTCTCCAAGCAGTGATGAGAGGGGCCAGGGAGGTAAGTTGGCTCCATATTGTTAAGGCTTGTGGTCTATTTGGGCTTGTGAAGGTGAGGGTGGCAGGTGAGTGGGATGCAGGATGCTTTCCAGTTTCTCATGTAGCTTGGATTCTTTTGGGAGACATATTCTCCAGCTTTCCAGGAGATCAGAGGTTGGCATTCTGGGAGACGGGATGCTTTTTATCTGTCTTCCCAGGCAGCGTGGAGGGGATTCCGGAGGGTTGAGGCTGTTGCTACTGGAATTTTCCATTGACCTAGGACTCGAGACAAGACACTGGGTAGAATTGTTTTTTGTTCAGTCCTCCTTACAATAAAGATGCTTTGTATGTTTTGATTTTATTAAACTGGAGCTGGAGTGGGAGGTTGGGTCCTCCTTCAGGATGATCAGATACACTCTGTCCATTTTTTTCTCATGAAACCCAATAGGGTTAAATGACAAGTCCAAGACCAATCAGCAGTCTTCAGACTAGGTATCAAGTTTCTTAGATGCTAGTTTATAATTATTTTTTCTACTACATGGTACTGTGCTTCCAATCTCTATTTTATGAGGGTGTAAGTATTTTCTAGTATTTCATCTGACTGTGGGATCATGTATGTTACTTTACCAGAAGCCATCAGCATCATGGCAGATAAGGACCCCTCGACGTATATGGAAAGCTTGCAGTCTCTTGGGATCACGTTGCAAGATTTCTCCCAAACAAGATTCCAGCTGCAGCCTCCATTATGCATCTGAATGCAGGTAGCTTACACTTTCTACCTGAATTCCATTTTCGCATTTATCCCTGCAAGTTTCAGCCATCTCACTTGTTAAGTAAGGGTAATAGGACTTACCCTGATTTCTTAATAAAGTAACTGTGAGACTAACATAACACTGTTCTTGTGAGTGCATAGTGAAAAAGCGGGCTAATAGAAATATGATGCATACTGTCGTGGGAGAGAAGCTACCTTCAAGAAAACTCTGGCCAAGTCTAAAGCCCGGTCCATCATTAATTTCAGTTCCATAAAAACACTACCCCCAAATCCAGGGATGCATCTTGGTCTCCAAGCTCAGTCTGTGGACACGTTTTTGTTCATGACAGAGCTTTTTGTTTTCCCTCCATCACTTAACTTTTCGGATACATTTCTCTGCCCTTAAAGCAAAGCATCCATGGCTTTGTCTATCTCTCCTCTGTTCTCCAGGTAGACATGATATGGAGTTTCAGAGAAGTGGGGAGCTGTAGCCTCAGTCAGAATTGCTCAGGGGTCCAGTACATGCTGCATGTTTGATTACAGCATTGCCAGAAAATGTCTGCAATGTGTTATAAAGGCCATTGTGTGGATGAGAAGATGGATGCTGGGAGAGGATCCCTGGGCAGGTCACCGCTGTGAGTGGGAGCAAGAAGTGGAGTCCCGGTCAGTGGTCCATGTGCTTCTAGTGCCTGCTCTGGTCAGGGAACTAGGCGATTTGGGAAAACCAAGGGAAGGAGCGCTGAGCAAGACCAAGGCTAAGAGCCAACTGGGAAGAGAAATGGGGTTCTCGGGTTTTAGAGAAGCACTTAAATTCTGTAGTTAAAAAGGAAAAAGAGATGAAGAAGTAATTTCGGGGAGTTTCAGAAAAGAGGAAACAGTTTATGGATCTCTTAGCGTGAGGATTTGGAGAGTTGTTAGTAGATTTTATTGTTTTAATTTGAGAATGAATCAGCGTTGCCTTGGGCGGCCCAGCTGTTACTGTCAGCAAGAGAATAACACAAGATCAGATTCTGCAGAGAACTTTGGAAAAGAGGATTTAATTTCTTCCTTCTCTGCTACTTCCCCTCTACTCCCTTCCTCCCAGCACTTTAGTCCCGTAGAAGGACTGAGCTTTGAAGGGATGGGACATTACTGGTAAGAAGCTGACTCTGTGCATTAACTGGAGTAGTAAAAACAATTACTTTTTTAAAAAATTATTTTCTTGGAGGAACACTGCATCCGTCCACCACATAGGTATCAGGTGAGCATCGCTGAAAATCGGCGTCTGAATATAACACATTAAATTCACTGCCACCATTCCAGCTCTTTCTTCATATCCCCTCAACCCCACTTGCTTCATCTTTCAGTGTTGATTTTGACTCCTTTGATTTCAATTGGAATAAATATTTCAGGTCATCATGAACTGATTTTCCAGACAAACGGAGAAAACACCAGCAATCAAATAAAATGTCTCTTTTGGTTTATCTTCGTCTTATCAATTCCTTTTGTTGGTAAATAATGCTTGATCATGTTAGATCATGCTCATGTATTCCACATATTGAATGGACATATTTATATTGAAAAACAATTATTGCTTATCTGAAATTCAAATTCAACCAAGTGTCCTGTATTTCGTGTGGCAATACTGGGTCGTATTCATTTTCTCACTTGAGATTCAGAATAACTTTTGAAATGGTTTGAAATGATCTGAATTTCAAATGAACAAACTGAGGTTTTGGTTTTTCCAAAGTTCTCCGAGGCCTTTGGCTACACAATGGTGCATATCACCAGAGTTCATATAAGTCTGGAATGGCTCAGCAGACGAGGAGAGAAAGAGACAGAAACAGACAGAGACACAGAATTCATAACAGGAAAATCGAAGAGCTTTCTGACATTAGATCTCTCAGCAGCAGTACTGGGCTGGAAATTCCAGAGAAACATGCTGAGAAAGGGTTTGAGGTGATGATATCAATAATCAAGGCATCTTATGGCAGTAGGAATCCCCCAGTGGAAATAGAGTCTCTGGGTGGCTTGTAAATATTCTAAGAGAAACCTAGCTCTTCAGAGAAGAGGACTAAGGTAGCAGCTATAACTGTGGGTAAAGTTGTGGTGTTGAGTCCTTAGAGAAGAAGAACAAGCAAAGAGGCAAGCGTCATATGGAGAAATGGCACATCAGGGGGACTTGTGGGCTAAGCTTCAAAGATAGAAGAAGGGGAGGTGTGGGCCATTCAGGTAGAAAGGGCAATAAGGCAATATGGGAAAGATCTTTCACACTTTGCTTTCTTAATGGTCTCTTTTAAAAACTGAAGTAATAATTCCTAACCTGAAATTAGAACAGCCTATATTGGCCTAAAAAGACACATAAACCAATGGAATATGCCCAGAAAGAAAGCCTGGTGCCATTGGTCTTGGCAATGACTTTCTGAACACGGCAGCAAAAGCAGAGGCAACAAGTGAAAGCAAATTAACAAGTGGGATCATATTAAAGCAAAAAACTTCTGTACATCAAAGGAAGCACTCGACAAGGTGAAAAACCAATCTAAGGAATAGAAGAAAACATATGTAGCTGATAAAACATCAATATCCAAAATATAGAAAGATATCATACAACTCAAAAGCTAAAATAATAATGATAATCTGATTACAAGTGGGCAAAGAATCTGGGTCGGTATTTTTTTTCACAAAGAAGATGTGCAAATGGTCAACAATTACATGAAAAGTTGTTCAGTCTCACTAATCATCAGGGAAACACAAATCAAGACCCCACTGAGATGTCACCTCACACCTGTTAGGATGGCCATTATTAAAAAAACTAGAGAATTGTGACATCATCAAGATGGTGGTGCAGGAGACCCCAGTCTCCATCCCACTACAAAGAAACAACAATTAGATAACTATACATATAGCTATAAAAAAAAAGCTATAAAAATAGCTCTGGGAGAACTCTGAGTTCCACTTAAGAAACTCTAGTAACATCGTGAAACTCAGCTTGAGAACAGTAACAGAAGAAAGAACAGCCCCATTTGCCTTTATCTTCCATGCGCCAACCCAGCGTTGCTCAGTCTCTAGAGGGAAGTCCTTAGCTAGAAAGTCTTCCCCTTCTTGTAAAGGGACACTGAGGTGAGTTACCAGCCACCTCCACTTTCCAGGGCCCTGGACAAAGGATTTGCTTTGGTTTTATTCCCCAGTGGATGCCTGAAGAGTGGATAGGTTCAAACTCCATATCTATTTTTGTCCTATACATATATACATGTGATTTAATTTGAAAATTATGCACAGTAAAAGATTAATAGCATTAACTAATAATAAACTCAAATAATTGCAACAGTATACTATAATAAAGCTTATGTGAACATGACCTCTTCTTCCTTCCTCCTTTCCTCCTCCCCTTTCTCTTCTCTCTCTGTCTCTCTTTCTCAAAATACCTTTTTATAAATAATATTTTCAGACCGGTTGATTATGGGCAACTGAAACCATGGAAAACAAAACCACTGAGGGAACTGCTGTATATATAATACTGGTTTTTACATATTTGAGTATTGCTTCTATAAATTATGGCCATCCATTGGATAAACACATACTCACATTCTCTTTCTCCATCAGGTTTCTTTTTCTTCCCTTGCAAAGTATTAGAAAATGCAAGTAAGGACTCTTTAGACATGATGATACAACACAGTGATGTCTTGCATTATCTGGAAAAGGTGAATAATGATCATTTGCAGCACAGTGGGTTTGGAAGTCCTGACCACCTGGAAGGTATAATACCGTGTTGGATATTTTTGTCTCCTGAACTTCATTCTCTATAACTAACTATTCTTGATGCAGCAGATAAACCCCACTCTCCCGATAAATATGATCCTATCTCACTCTGTGATACTAGTTAGAGGAGAAATTGACTCTGAACCCTTCTGTTATGTAATGATTAATGAATCTAATATCTTTCACTAATTCACAGTTCGTTTTCTATCCCCAACTTTCCATTTTCTGGTCCAACTGATTAAAGCCTTATTAAAGGAGGCCATCACCACAAATATAGCTTTAATTCTTTATTAATTTTAATCATAAGCAACCTTTCTATTGAATCCATCATGCATTATGAATGTGTTCACAGAGAGGGGATAATATGGTCGTGATGACATTTCTGGGGTCCTTTTTTATCATTATTATTATGGCTTGGCATCAACTTGTTCAAACAGAAAAGAGCGGAGGCTGATTAAATATCAGGGTTGGACTATAATGAAAGAAAAGTCCATTGCAAACACGTGGTGATTGTTTTAAATCAAATGTGCGCAAGGGTGGCTTTTGGGTGATACCGGTCGCAGTTGTACTCCTAATCCTGATTGGGGCTGCCCTGTGCTTTTTCATCTGGTTTACAAAACGGAGCTGTAGTTCAGCCAGTTCCTGCTGGCGGGCCCAGTCGCCAAGCTCCGCATGCTGCCTTCTTTGGCATCTGATAATATTGTTACTAAAATTCCCAGCTCAGAGAAAGCAGCCACTGATGGGAACCTCTGCTTTGGAAAATGGTATTAACTCATGAAAGTCCTAAAATGCCAACCCCGTCCCCGCCATCCCCACCCTCAGATTCTTTAAGTAATTAGCAATGGGATGAAAAAACCAAATGTCTTTGAGAAGTAAGAAGTGCCAGGATTTCACATTAGTCAGGTCAAAAGCCAGGTGTTTGGGGTGGGGGCTACACCTCCAGTTCCCCTAGGACAGAAAGTCAGCCATCTTGGATGTTATTCAGTTATGTCTACACACAGTAGGAGTGCATTTTTTGTCTGGCTTTGTGCTTTAAACCCAGGTTCACCTCCCTCACAGAGGGCAGCCAGGCAAGAGACGCTGGAGGCAAATGCACCTTTTATAGTCGATGCTGGACTTTTTTTCTTGGCTTCGCCTGCTGTTAACTTTTCTTATGATATTCCATATTAGTCTTTTCTTGTTTGTGCCCTGGCGGAGCTTAAGCAAAAAAGAGAATAAAAAAAGAGAGAAAGCAAACCATTTATAATATCAGAAGCAATCTGCATAACTAAGTATTCCCTCTGAAAATCTGGCAAAAAAAAAAAAAAAGAATCTGACCGAATCAATAAACCATCGCCAACATTTGAACACTGTTGGATGAAAAGTCTTATGATGAGTGAGTGTGTAAAAGTGAGCAGGGGAAGGAGGAAAAAGAGGGGAAAGGAATGGAAAATAGTATGCTTCTCCTATGTTCCTGGAATGACAAGCCCTATCTTAACCAAATGTCACGGTTGCTTTTTATAGTTTCTAATCAGGTCACTAAGACAGAAAAACATTGGCACCAAGTCAGGTTTCAAGGTCTGCTCCTGCTTCTTACAATGTCTTTGTGCCCAGCTCTTGTGCCTTCCTTAGTCTCTGTTTCTCACTTAAAAATGGTGGCAGTGATATAACACATCCAAAGTCTTTCCACTTTGGAAAGTTTCAGGATCTGTAATTCCACCAGCCTCTAAGAAGGTGCATTCCTTGGTGATTTTACAGAACCAGCTTAGAGCATGCTGTAATTATGGATTTCTTGGAGACTCTGATAAAGGTGACCGAAGTAGACATCTTTTGCTTTGTTTGTCCTTCACTTTTCCTTTGAGAATCTTCTCCCAAATCATAATTCCATATACTCCTCATGGGACAGAAGGGAGCCGATGTCTCAGCCCAAGTGAATTATCACATCTAAGTAGTTGGTTCAAGGAGTGGACATGAGTCACAGGCAGGCCAGATCTATTCTGTCAAAATAATTTCATAAATCTGACCTAGAGAATCACCCCTTTGTTGTTTTGTAGGTTGTAGACCACGACTGCTTATTTTCTCCACTATATGGAGAAGACAGAAGACTTGCCTCCAGCAAGAAACAATGAGACAATTGCATAAAGAGATGGAAAAAAAAAAAAAGGAAATGAGGACAGAGAGAGATCATGACCCAAAGCTATTAATAAATCCAAACGTCTTCACCCCTTGACTTCCCCATTAGGGGAGTCTAAAACTTATACTTATTACTGTCTCACTTCAGTTTTGGAGCAAGGGGAGGAGGAGGTTATGTGTTTAAGCTTATTTGAAGTGTTTTCTCTTCACTTTCTTTTGAATACATTCTTCAGAGCCCATCATGTGGACCCATTCTTTGGAAAATGATTAGTTAAAAAAAATAAAGTAAATTTTGTACGTATTTCAAGGATGGGGCAGCTACTAATGTTTACTTCAGTTTAAGAGTCTCTTGTCTTAGAATCTAATAGTAATAAAACTACTCATAAATATTTGGGTAGTTTCTTATATGTTACAAAGTAATTTCCTGTGACCCTTATCTTTACGAAAACACCAAAAGTTTTATACCATCACCCCCATATTGCAGATATAGGGGTTCAGAGACATTCCCACAATTGCATAAGAAGGTAATGACAAAGCCAGGTTCAGGAGACCCTTTTCCAGTTCTGCTTGAGGAAGCAGCATGGACCAGATACTTCTCTTTGTAAACGCATCCAGTTGAGAAGAGTAGGAGTAAAATACAAATTTGCAATAATGTCTCCTATTACCCCAGCCAACTTCCCATTTCTAATTGATTTTTCTCATGTTGCTGCTCCAGCTTGGGAGCATGGTTCAAACCACATGTTTAAAAAACTTTCCCCTTGAAGATGTAAGTAATGACTCCAAATCTGTATTTGATTACTTTGTTCCATGGGGGTTTGTGCCTATGCAACAGCCAAGACCGAAGAGCAAAGAGAAATCTTGTTGGTCATGCATTATGTATCTCCTGCCACTGGATTTGGGCTGAGACGGAGATGGTGACGTCTTCACCGGCTTAGCATTTACTTTGACCTGTTTGCTTTGTTTGAACAGACTCTCTTCAGACTATGAAGGGTTTAATACACGAGTCAACCATGAACAGCTACTCACACTCTAAATTCCAAGAAAAGTCAAGGAGATTTAGTTTCTGGGTTTGATCTTTAAATGGCCAATAGATTTTGTCTTCTTATAAAGGCAGTTAAAATCCTTCCCTTTCCTTTTTCAGTTCACCCCTTCATATACCAGTTACTCAGATGGGAACTGGGAGGGCCAATGGCCTGAGATCAATACATTCTTTGGCAACCTAATTAGGGGGAAAACATTTAAAGTAAGTGGGATCAGAGTGGATCAGTCTGGATCTACCCATCGATCCATTGCCTGATCCCAGATTCAACATTTCATTTTTCCATCGCCGCATTCAATATTCTGTGTTTTATCAGTGGTAAGGTGAGATGTTGTTACAGGTAATTCATATGGTTCATCTCATCTCTAAAATTCTATACACATATACCAACAGAACTAGTTTATATCACATCTAATGTAATTTGTGTTCTACAGCAGTTTATTGACTTTTAATTAGACATTCTAAATAAAGACATTTAATTAGACATATTTAATTTATTGACTTTTAGACATTCTAAATAAAGAAAGGATATGAAATAAGGATAAAGAAAGGATAAGAAAATATCCTGTTTTTTGGATTGAGTGAAAATACAGTAACTTGAAGAGAAAAGAAATTCAAAGTTTGCTTTAAATTGCTTGCTTTAAAACATTTGGTCGAGATTATACATGAGACTGTGTGTGAACACCTGTGCGTTTTGACTTTCTAGAGAAAACAAGAAATCTCTCTGAATAAGGTTTGGAGAAATTATTGTTGATTTTAGTTCATAATTGTTTTATTTATGTTTTTAGGTCACTGATTCTATTCTTTGTTGGGATATTGGTGAGCGGTATATTTAGGATAATTTCAGATCTAGTTAATACTTCTACTGCTTATTTTCTAGACAGAAAAAAATACACAGCAAGTGTAATTATCATTACAAAACAAAACTAAAATAACAATGAATTTGAAAATTGGAAACCACATTTTCTTAGCATATACCTCTTTTATACTATGACTACAGATATAATGGCTCATGATATCACTCTACAGCACAAAATAAATTATTTTACAAATAATCTGAAAAATAACGGATACAAAAAATAAGCTTCAGTTTGTTGAATTCTAGCTGCATTATTCTGCTATTAAAATAAAACATCTTTAATGATACTTTAAAGTAAAAATATCTATTAAAGTGCAAATATATTTACATGGAATTGAATGAATTTCATAATCTGACCAAATACAGCATTTAAGTCATATTTTGCTAAAATTCTAGCAATTTCCAGACAACTAGTACTATAACCATTTTTTCAACACATCTCGTACTTTCCCATTGATGTTGACTTTTGCTCATGATGTCGATCAAAACTCTACCAGTACTTAAAGTGTGGTCTAAATACCATACTTCCTTCATGAGTCCATCTCAGATCCTTTTAATGAGAATTAATTCCTCCTTCCCTCCCCTTATCTGTTTCTTACAATATTTTACTCGTATATCTTTTGTGGCATTAACACACCTCTCATAGAATAGCTAATGTCAAGGATTGATAAATAGAATTGTCATTGCTTAAAGAAAAGCCAACATATGAAAAATCAGAACCAATGAAACAGATTCACTAGGAAATGACTATTTTCATAGCAAGAAGATTCTTAGGCTGACAAGATAATTTGCTATGAAATTTATTGAAATGATAAATACTATTAATGTACTGAATATTATTTGATTTATTAATTAGATGTAACTCAACTTGGTAGGGCACATACCTCTTGCATAAATTGAGGTAGTGAAAGACAAATGAAATTCATTTTAGTTCATAAAAGTCTAAAACTTGGAATCAGTGATGGTATAACCACTAGACCATGCATTTAAATGTGTCGATTGTTTGACTCCAGGGACCTCCCGCTCCTCTGCACTGGAAGGGCCTCTCCACTGCTATCCGCTGCTTGAATTCTTTCAGAATCTTTGGGCAGGATCATATACATCTACTCGTTTTATGAAGCTTCCAGCAGTTTTGATCAGAGAATATGAAGAATAACTATGCTGGTATGCTGGGCAGAGGGAGCTGATTGCTTTGTGTTGAAAGGGAATAAGGAAACAGAAATATCTTTATCTGTTGGAAGAACATGATGGCTATTTGGATACTATACTAATCTTTTTCTCCCTCATATCCATACTGCCTCCTCTTTCTGTCTTTTCTGAGTGTCAGAAAGCTAAAACCCCTAGAATCCTCTGCCCTTTGGACTCAAAGAGGTTTTGCAGGTAGAATATTGGAGGTTGGGCAAAAGGGAGACCGAGGACATGCTGTCTCCTGTCTACTTCATTTGTTGTCTCTGACTGGCTGTGTCTACCCAATGACTCCTCAGAGAACCACTTTCTCTGTGATCCTCACTTCTGCCAGAAAGACATACCGCAGTTCTATGTTCACATATCACAGTGACCATGGATCTTGGTTTCTGGTTTCTGATTTCTGGTGACACTGTCTTCTGGATAAAAGGCTCTATCCTAGGAGTGGCAGCGATTACCTGGTTCTGCTCATTTCTGGTTTCTTGCAATGTTTTTTTAGCTTCTCAATTCTTTCATCCACTGTTTAGTCAATTCCCTGAGTCAAATTTCTCTATTTAAAAATATAGAGCAGATTCTGCTTTTCAGATTGGATGTCGACAGAGTCTCTCAGTTCTGAAACTCATCTATACAGAGATGAGGGCAAACTACCTCAAAAATGAAATATGTTCTTCTTTAAGAATATATACATACACACATACATACACGCACACACACGTGTGCGCACACACACACACACATATATATATGTGCATATATATATAAAATGGGCTTCTAACAACCCTGTAAGACAGGTCTCATTAGTCTTATCTTGTAAGCAATGAGATTAGAAAGCAAAAGGTCACATCATTTGCCTAAATACTGAAAATCTTCACAGATAGGATTCTTATTTGACTTTCTCTATTTGACTCTTCTTACATAAAAGACTCAAAGCAGATGCATTAACTCTGTCTCCTTCTAAGTAGGGTTATTGGTAACTCCAAATCTCACACCAAATCACGTCTGCCTCCCAGAATCAACTTGTGGGAATATATGTGTCATTAGTCACAACCAAGCTTTTATTATGAAAACCAGCTGAGGGAAATTTAATAGACAAATTGTTTTATATTCAAATCAGGCTCAAATTTGTCCTGTCTTTTCCTGACAGACTCTGTAGGTTCACAAGTAAAAGACAATGCAGACAACGATCATAAGGACTGTCTTGAGGAATCTTAGCTCTTCTGGTTTGGAAACACAAGCAAACTACAGAGAATTTAGAATCACTTGACTTTAAAATGAACTAGTATTCTCCAAGGGGAAATATGGAATTTACTCTTTTCCATAAGTATTGAATTCTATTCATTCATCATTCGTTCATTCATTCAAATACAAATATTTTTAAGATTTCCAGGTATGAGATATTCTGTCATATACTTCAAGTTTTACTTGAAAAAGTGATTATAATAATGTCACCAAAATTACATATATACATATGTATATTTGTATGTGTATATATACATATTACACATACATATTTACATATTACTCCTAGAAATCAAAATCTATTCCAGCATGGACCACATGGGTTCCACCTCCTCCCCATATTTATAGAGTGGACACTAAAGATACTCATTCATTCATATTTTCACTATCTCTTCATATAACTAGTCTTTCTTTGTTGACATCTTGATTTTTCTAGCCTTGTTCCAACAGACTCTGACTTTTCCCCTGTCAAACTCCCTTCTTTCTCTCTTGTTGAATTCCCAAGACCCCACCTCCCTCTTGTAACACACACATATGGAAGACCAATTATTTCTCTCTTACTACTCAGGAATTGAATAACTTCTGGGGCCATGAAGCTTTGAGTATTTGGACAAAGAGTAAGAAACTGGGAGATAAACATTACTTCTTGAAAGAAACAAGAAAAAAACTAATTTAGATTTGTGACTAGGATGAGGGTAAGAAATTCAGTTAACTAGAAGAGATTGAAAACTGTTGTCTATGGCTGTAGATGATGGGCAGTAGGTGCAAACTCAGTACAGAAAACCTTCATAAAACATCTAAATTTATAAAAAATAGAATGAGTACTCTCTGGATCTAGTGACTCTTCTGTGCTGTATATATGTGTAGGTTTTGTGAGATTCCACATGGAGAGGATAAGGGAGAACAGATTTAAACACTGGACCATTGGTTAAACCTTACTTTTCTTGAGGTCTCTTCTCACACTGAGATTCTAATCTGAGTCTCACAATGAGCTTGTACATTGGATAAAAGTTTTATTTGCCACACCACCTCTTTGTCTTCCGCATAATGCACTTTGTCTGCTTCTCTTCCTTTTCTCAAAAGTTGATTTCTGGCGTGTCTTAAGTCTCCAGCTGGAGCCAAGTATGTGATAGGAAGGAGAAAAATGAGTAATTAAAGATAAAAAAGTTCTGTGATGCTCTTTTTCACAACCCAGCAAGAGATTCTCAAAGCAAATGCCCACATCTCTTAAGCACTTTTTTGCCAAGAATCTTTGTGAAAATCGTTTGCTACAGAAACAAAGAGGCCTGGTTCCTGGAGAGAATCATCAGAGCCTTGTTGAGTGGCTGCCGATAGAGTGTCGCTGCCCAGGGCCAGCAGATAATATGGTTACCTGCTGGAGTGGAACCAGCTCATTTGCGTGTCAGGAAGCTGGCAGCTCCCTGTACCCAAGACACATTAAACTTGTACCTTACACATGTCAGGAGTGCTTGGGCCATTGCCACCTTCTCCCCTCTTCCTGATCTCCAATTTCCATTTTCTTGCTCTGATGTTCACATCATGTCCACCAAAGAGGAGTGGTTTCTGTCCTTTGCCCTTTGTAGATTCCTTTTAGCTTTCTCTCTTTTTGCCACCACTAACAGAAAAAAAAGTCCCTACTCATATGCCTGACATAGAGATTTAACTTTATCCCACAAAATCTTCCTTGACCTCACCTCTCACTCCATGTGTGCTGTACTCCCCTGAGACCTATGAAAGCCCCCAATTCTTTGGTCTTTGTATTTGCTTTTCTTCCCTCTTCCTAGAATGCCCTACACCCAATATTCTTTAGGTGTCTCATTTCTATCTGTTCTTCAAGACTCTACTCAATGACGTCTTAGAGAATCCACTATTGATCAAAGCAAGAAGAATATGATAGAAGCACCCGCATCATGGATAAGGTATCCTCAGTAGGCCAGGTTGAAGGTGGGAGGTGTCACTTCAGAGCAGGACCCTGGATTGAAAAGGAATGGCAATGTCTCCAAGACATGGTGATTGTCAAAAGCATTGTGAGAAGAATTATTATAAGGAGTGACAAAGTTAGAATTACTTTGTGGCCAATAAGAGTGTTGCTAAGACTATACAAATGACTGGATAATAACAATCTGAGGTCAGTGGTCTCAACACAATTTCATAATCACTTGCATGGCTTCCTATTGAGACTGTATTCAAGTCTGGGATCCAGTTACTGAAGGACAGTTCTGGTCTCCAGATAGAAGGACACTGGACATCACAGCAAATGTATAAGCAAATTATTCCCTCAGTCCTCCTATGGTGTGACCATTGGAATAAAAGGCCTATGCCATTTACTTAGATTTTACACTGGGGTATATATTTTTTAAGTTAACCATTGGATTCAGAATCACTCTTATACCTAGATATGTGAAGCATTATTGTTTCTTTAGACTAGGAGTGATGGGGGTCCCATGGTAAATATGGTTCTGGTCTAGGCCGGAATGATACTGGATCCACGTCTTTTCTTAAATGTCTAATAATCATACTTAGCATTTACTGGAGCCCTCATGTTGGGTTCTTTGCTATAGGACTTGTACTCTCATCACAAGGGTCTGCAGCGGGTCCAGCCTCTGGTTCCAGGTTCCTTCTACTTGGAGCTATGGCATTAGAGGATCTCTAGTGATAAAAGATGACAAGTGGGATTTACAGTAAGTCTACAGGCATGGGCATGGAGTGTGCATATCTGTGGACCATGAACCAACTCCCACTAGAGAGCATTTGCCACAGAAGTCACACTAAATAAAAAGTAGACAGTTGACTGAGGTCATTGTCCAGTAGTAGTCAAATGCGTTCATGAATATATAGTCAAGGTTACAGGGATGGAGGTGAGCATGGAAAGAGCACAGTCTCCTGCTCACCAAGACTGATCTAGGCACTGCTGCTGATGAGTGTCCAAGTGAACTGCCACAAAAATGTTGAGTGCTTCATAAAGCATCATCTCTCAAGAGGCCCAGAAGGCACTTGGCAGCAAGCTGAACACAGTTTACCACTTCCACCAGGGAACCAATTAATGTGAGTTATCTTGGCTGGAATCAACACATATTCCTGGTATGGGTTTGTCCATCCTGCTAGAAAACCTCAGCCAGTATCACTATCAGAGGTCTTCTAGATTGTTCAACCCACCTTCGTGAAATCCTGAATAACACCACATTGCACTGAGGCAACTACTTTAAAGTAAAGGAGTAGTGTCTACGGGTGCCTTCCCATGAACTCCACTGCTCCAATACAAACCAACACCAGGACCCAGCAACTCTCTCTGTTAGCATAAAAACCACCTTTTTCACCCATACTTACCTCCAGAGCTTTGCAGAAAGAAAACTCATTCCTACCCTTGCTGTTTATTGTTTAGTAAGTACTTAAGGGAAGGGTTGTAATACAATGAGTTCTCACTTAATATAACAGAAAATACCCAGACTTTGGAATCACATTTAATTGCTAAAACTATAAGGAAAAGCAATTAGAATCTTTCTTCATAAATACATCCCTCTCTTTGGATTCTCTCTACATTGCTCAGCATCTCTTGGGAGCAATGCCTGTGTTATATTCCAGAGGTTATCCATGTCTGCTCCCTGCATGCTAGCTTTCCAAATAGCTTCTTTCTGCACAGCCTTATGGGTAGACTATGCAGAAAGTTGATTCTCTAAGCATACTGTGGTCAGCAGGCCATGTCTGTCCACCACCTGCCTTTGTAAATAAAGCTTTATTGGAACATAACCACACCCATTCATTGATCTTCTGTCATTGGCTGCTTTCATATTGCCAGGGTGCTATGGATAGTTGAGCCTGAGAATGCATGTCCTGAGAAGTCTAAAATGTATATTATGTGGCCCTTACCAGAGGAACCTTATCAGTTCCTGCCTTTGGTCGATAACTGCCTTACTCAGAACTGCTTGTGGAGTCAGTGTTTTTGACCACTATTTTCAGAGACAGATTTTTGTCACAGATAAAGGATGCCATTCCTATGCCTCGCTCTTTCAAATGTGAAGACATTACTCAGAGGGAATTGGGTCTGGAAAACTGGTTCTTCACAGTGTCAAGATTCTGCTATATCAAAGGCAGCAAAGGGTGAGAAGTCCGGGGCAGACAACAGGCTGAGCTCACAGGATGAAGGGGTTTATTTGAAGCAGTGGCTTTCTTGAGGGTAACCTGCTGTCCTGTTCAACTTCCAACTCTTCTTCTATCTTTGTATTTCTAAGTGTTGATCCTCCCACATACTGTCAGCCACACCCCTCTTTGGGCTGTTCGGACCGATTCGCTGGCAAATGTTTGTCACTGTTCTCTGAAGATGGAAGCTCATTACGTCTGTGTTAAGGATTATTGATTAAGTGGGCCTTCTGCTCGCTCTTCACAGATTTTCCACTAATTATGTCCATGTTTCACTTTTCTAAGTGAACATCAATGTCGCAGAGAGTATTTCCCATAGAAAAGCAGGGAGCCCAGCACTATCTCCCTTAAAACAAATGGATTTTTCATTGAAATCAACATATCTTTCAGAATTGAATAGGTTTTCATGGGGCCAATAAATTTCTTCAAAACAATGCATTTTTATTACAACATATTTTTGTTCAAACCAATACTTTTTGACAACCAGATATTAATGACTTGGCCAGAACTATAAATTTACCCCAAACTATGTGTTTTCTCAGCAGAAAATAATTTTTCTTATACACACACATTTTTATTTGAATCAATCCTTTTCTGAAATCAGATATATTTCTGCAGGGGACACTGGAAACCTCTTTACTAAGAAATGTCATTTTGTTTAAAGGAACATGGCCCGGGTTTCAAGCTTCCCAAGTGGCCTGCCTCAAACATCCTTATTCAAAATGAATGAGGTAAAGATTATTAAAGGAAAATGACTTATATTTTTTGTCATCTAGACATCTCGCACACACGTAAATACATTTTTAGGGACTCAAAAAACATAGACTTCTAATGCTACCCATTTCCCAGGCAGCAGAGACTCAGGTATGTAAATACACTAGCAGAAAGACACCACAAACACAGCATTATAAGGCCTTATATTGCTTTCTTTAAGGAAATTTATCTTGTCGTTTTGAATTTTCTCTGTATTTATTTGAAGGCTGGGATACACCTACTCCACGGGAAGACCATTAATAATATCAATCTATTTTACACGTCCACCCTCTCTGTAGATAGGTCCTCAACTTAGAGACTGAGCTTCTAACCCTTTTCATGTGGACATTAAATATGAGGAATTCACACAACTCTCTGAAAGGTTCAAAGACTTTCTGGTCCCTGAAAGGTAAACAATACAAAAACAATTCCTAAATAAACTATCAGTTACATGTGATTGTGAGAGGTATATTTCCAGTGTTTCTTTTTTTCTTCTCTTCTTTTCCTTTGCAAGTATATGCCCAGCTGATCAGCTTAAGGCCTCAGCAAAGATTCATCAATTTCAGAATGCCTGGGGACTGCCATCTTTGTCTCAACTACAGTAAATTTATGGGACCTGTGTTTCTTGCTACTGGTATGAGCACATTCATTTTTTTTTTTTCTGTTTCCCACTCATTTTCATAAAATAATAAAAGAAAAGCACAAAGGGAGCATTCAAATAATTGCACAATGCTTTTCCAGACAAAGGTAGCTGTGCAGCTCAAGTTGAACCCTTGGCTGGCAGGTTGTGTAGTCATTCAAAACAATCAATTCTCGTCTGTGGAAAAAATCCAGTTTCAGTTCACATGAGACAGTTTGGAGCTAAAATGTATGGGAGAAAACTTCCTGCATTGTTGAAAAAAAAAAAAAAGAACCTACTTGAATGGGTAAAAGTATTAAAAATAGAGCACTCATGTTCTTACTAATAAAAAATAATTACTAATGTTAAGTGTTTACTCTGTGCAAAAGGCATTGTAATAAGTATTTCGCATTTGTCTTCCTATTCCCCTTTGAGGACAAATCCATAAAATAGTACATGTATTCCCATGTTCAGGAGCAGAGCTAGATCCCCCTGAAATCCAGAGAATCTGCTTGCCCAAGCTCACCTAGCTGATCAGTAAGCACAGTCAGGCATCGCTTACCAACATTTCTGTCAGGGTTGAAGCGCATATCTGACAGTGGTCTATACCAATAGCCTACCTGGGTGGGTAGTAGGCTACGCCATCTAGGTTGTGCAATTACGCTATGTTGTTCGCACAAGGACAGAATCACCTATGGACACATTTCCCAGTGTATCCTTGACCTTACATGACATAGGACTAGAGTAACGACTTGAACACAAATCTGACTTTGGGATCAGCGCTGTCCACATCAGTCCACCTGCGCTCTCCAGGGTGTCGCTCACCGGTTCGGTACCTGGAGCAGTCTGTCCCATCTGTACTTATGTTCTCATCTGCTGTGTGTCGGTAGGTACCTTACCTGTTTCTCTGGTTTTAGTGAGATTCCGATAAGGACATGAACAGAAAAACATTCCAGATCAAGAGCTTGTAATAAAAATGTACACAGGAGCACGTGGTGCATGCACGTTCATTTCTCAAATCTGGATTGCGTGAACACGCTGTGGACACATTGATGGATTCCCTCCCCCCCGCCATACCTTTTAAATGATTATTTCAATTCTCAGTGAAAATGTTGATGTGGGACAGAAAGTTCCTTACTGGAAGATCTTGCATTTGTGAGAAATTTTCGTTCAGATGCAGAAAATAGAGCCAGGATTACCTGGTGTCGGTTGGAAGATAAGTGATGAAGTTTTAAGGGAAATAAATGAATGATCATAGTAGCCAAATATACATTTATGAAAATGTCTTATTTTAACTTACAAAGCATTTTTGCTTAAAATATCTCTCTTTATCTTCATAGCAACTCCGGAGGAGGCAGACAAGCTGGCAGTGTTCAGAAAGATCAGTTATGTATCCAAGGATACACTAAATAGTAGACAAGACCTTAGAGAGATGAATTTCATTGTGAAATAAAGTGGAGCAACAGAGAACAACCATGGACTAAAGAAGAGGCAATCACATACAGCATGCATCATTTCAAGCACTTTCAAATCTTCTGCCTCACTGTTTTCTTCTGATCACCTTGAGTTAGAGTAACCTGTTCAAAGCTGCCCAGACCACTGTTGACTGACTAAGACTGATGCTTGTACTTTCTGATTTCAAGACTGGTGCTTTTTATGAGTCTCACCTGTGGTCACATGTCCCATAGGAACAGGGCCAAGAGTGGAGGTGGAAGAGATTGGCAGGGTACCTGTCATCCTTCCAGGGCCATATCAACGCAAGGCTGGAGATGAAGGCTCAGATGATGGCCTCACACCTGGGTGTCTCCAGGAGGATTGGAAATGTGGGGAAATACAGCAGGAGGGGCTGCAGGCATCACAAGCCATGCTTGGCTGAGTCTAAGAGCAGACTCACAATCAGATGCTGCCATCTGGGCAAAGCATCTCGGTTGGTTCTCTGAACATATGATGAAAAATATAGGGGGTGGGGGGAATCAAAATGATCAGGCTGATTCCAAATAACTATCCAATCCTCTTGAAAATATATCCTATCCTTGGAAAATTCAGTTTAATTTGAGAAGCAGCATTATATGTCCGTTCAACACCTATGGTATGCCTAGTACAAAGGGAACCAAAAATAATACTCAAGACTTAATTCCTCTGGCTCTCACTTTTCTCATCTGTCCAAAAAGTGGACTGAAGTAGATTATTTTCAGAGGCACTGTCTTTCATGGTGTAACACAATCACTGCCTGATGCTATTTACAACCCGAAGATCACAAAAGGTGGACTGTCAAGAGGTTCTCAGCACTCACTGATTCAAAGATGCGGAACAGGGTTGATGAATCAGCTTGAAGCAAGAGCCTGGGTCTTCTGAAGTCAAGCCCTAGACTCTCTCTACCACAACCCAGAAACTTCCAATAATCACCCTATAGCTAGGATTCCTGTGTGGAAGAGAACTTAAGGATCATATAATAATTGCTCAGCCACTGAAGATGCTTATCCTGTGACTACTTCATCACGTGGACAACTTGGCCATAAAAAATTACCACCAGCATAATAATATCAATCCAGAGAGAAGTCAGGCTATTTTTATACAGTGACACATTTTCATTTTTCTTTAATTGGAGCCTCCACATACTGCCCAGGATTAGGAGCCATAGACAACACACTCATGGCCTCTTCCAGACCTCTGACTCACGTGTTCCTGACTCATTCATAATTCCTGGCACTGGTCTTCACAGCAGGTAGTTCCAGATGTTTTCTGGGATTAATAAGGAATAAGAATTTTGAAAAAGCTGTAACATCTTTCCTGAGAAACACTTCATTTTGTGCCACAAGAAAGAGGCTGTTGAGCCTCACACGGGGCAGTGACGGTGGCCATTGTAGTTAAGGGTACTTTTTTCAAGTATTGCACTGGTTGTCCCTCCTGAATCTTTCTCCTCCCTCTTTCTCATGGTGCCATAACCACGTATTTCACATACCATAGTTTCTGGCACCCTGAAACTAAGATAATTGAATGAAGTTTTTGTAAGGCCAAGAGAGGAACCGGACACCCTAATTTGACTTTAGAAGGGTGTGTTGATAATGGTGCTGCTTTCCTGGGATGAGCTTGCTTTTCTTGCTCTCCCATCCCCACTCTGCACAGGACCCCAGGTAGCTCCCTTCCAGCCATTCCATTCAGGGAAAACCAAGACCAGGCTCTGAGAGGAGGAAAATGCAAGACCTGCAGTGTGAAGAAAGTAGAGGAGTTGAAAAAACAGCAGCAAGAAGAAAGGAAAAAGAAAACAAGGAGCAACATTGAGGGAAGAAAAGAGAAGAAGAGTAGGAGACCAGGAGGATTAACAGATACTCAAACTTAAATAAAAAGGGGAGGACTTTTCGGCATCCTCCTCTGGACATTGTGAGTCTACTTGGATCTCACGATCAGGCACTTTGGCATTGCATTGGGATGACATGGTAACCCTCCAAGGACTACGGCCATAAGGAATGCTCATCTGGACAGGAAGATGAAGATAGATCCTTTCATCAGTATCAAAAGTAAGACATACTGTTACTGTCATATATAAAGACCAGATAATAATTCACTCATTCATTTATACCTTTAAGTAATACATTTGAACACTTAGGTTCAAGAAACTTTTAAGGACCATGTTTTATCCTTGTAGCAGTAGTTCTATACTGAGAAAATGAGACATTAAATTGCAGCATAAATTAAGAGAAATTTTACAGGAGGGTTTAATCTTAAGTACTAAGTGAAAATTAGAGAAATTCCACAGGAGGTTTCACCTTAAGTACTCAATGAGTGGCATAAACAATAATTGCTGTGTGTTCATGGGAAGATTACACTTTGGGTTGATTAAGGGAGGTTATGTTAAGGAGATGAACGTTCAGCTGGCTGGGTGGACTGGAATTGAATTGAGAGAATGTTTTTGACATGAGACTCACTGAAAAGGTAGGGAATAAGGAGCACACCATGAGAGAGTGATTGAGAGACTTAGTTAAATACAACAATTGCTTTCAAAAATAATTAGTGAAAGATTAACCTGGAAAGGTAGATTTTAGACAACATGAATATCAGGTTAAAGGAAAAAGCAAGTGATCAGGCAAGTGGCAAGATGGAAATGATGTTTTAGAAAGAGCACGGATGTGAATGAATAGCAATGCAAGGGTACATGGGTAGAGCTTAGAGGAGAGATGCCCATTGCAGAACTTTGTAATAATCCATGAGGAGGATTAGGATGATGGAAGTAGGGAAGTATAAGAGAACTGCTCATCAGTGCATGTGAAGAGGAAACTCTTGGGCTTTGGTCACTGACTGGTTATGAAGCAAGAAAAGACTCAAGATGATTTCAGAGAGTTTGATAGAATATTTCAAAGACTGAATATATAAAAGGGTCTATTGCTGTAGAAAAAAAAGGAAGGAATGGTTAAAGAAGAAGACTGTGATGCTGGATTTTGAACAGATTTGTGGACTATCTGCAAACTGTTTGACCTGAAAGAACTTTCATACAAAGCCACATTGCCCTGGCGCCACAGCTACTTCTCTCACAGAGTTGCTCTCAGCAGGGCAGTGTGCTGGGGTCGCCTGGAGAAGGGATTCCAAAAATCTTTACTCTAGGTTACACCCCAACCGATTAAGTCTGAACCACAGGAGGAGGGGTCCAAGCATCCACATTGTACAACTGCATGAATAATTCCATTGTTCAGCCAACATGGAGAGCACTGCCTGATAGATTTTGCCACATGCCATTTTTTTCAGTATTTCTGTCCCAGAGCAATATCTTTAAATGTGCAAAAAGCACTGTGATAGAATCTTCCCCTCAGGGACCAGAACTACCAACGATCTGAGTACCCAAACCTCCTCTCTCTCTCCCTCAAACCTGCCAATTGCAACTCTTGAAATTCTACTTCTTTATTAGTTGCAGATTTTGATCACTTTTCTCCTTCCCCACTACCACTTCCTAGTTCAGTTCATTTTTCTTGCAATGCAGATGTTACAAGAGCTTCTCAACTCCACCAGCCTAACTGCCCTTGAATTCCATATAAGTACTCTAGCCAGAAATCTTATAACGAGCACATGTGGTCATATCAATTTCCTGCTTAAACCTCAGTGGTCCCACAAAGCCACAGGATACGGCGCAGATGGCTTCATATGACAGCAAAGACCTTCTATGACTTGTCATCTTATTACCTGTTCAGTTTTGCATTTGCCATCCCCTTCACGCTCTGTAATATGTCTGCACTGGTTGTTCTCTCTTGCTTCTGGGTATTTGTTCATAGCTGTCCTGTCTCTGAAACTCTCTCTCTTTCCCCTCATTTACTCCCATCCCTCCTCTTGATCATCTACCTCCACTTTCAGCATAGATGACCAACACATCAACATGAAAAACTTCAGCGTCCCTCAAGGTATGGATTAGATATTCTTCCTCCACAGTTTACCCCCATCATAACATTTATTATACTAGCTACTTACCTCTGATCCACAATAACCTGTCAATTTAACCAGTGCAGATTCTATTCACCATCTTATCCTCAGCAATATGCTTATAACATAGTAGGTGTTCAATAAACAACTTTGGAGTCACAATAAATGAATATTCTGTGATGATATTGCAAATCACTTAGAGACACACACTTGTCTTTCATACCAGGAACACTGAGCAGAGATATAACTGCACAGAATATGTATTCCTCCCTCCAGGGTCCATACAGAAAGCCAGTAGAAAAGTAGCACACTGTCGTTTTAATCAGTCCTGCCTACCAGTAGAAAAAAAATAAGAGGGTTGAGTCAAAGTGATTCTAAATGTGTATCTCTTTGAAAGATAACGACTAGTATAACAAATAGGAAGGTGTCATCGTTTGTATGGAAGACAACAGAACAAGGAACAAAACCAATAAAAAGTGTGGGGAGACACTGATCATGGAACCTCGCTGGGATGAATTCATTCTAAATTGAAATGGTGACAACTACTCACCTTGGCTCCTCCCACTCATTCAGTGAGCCCCGAATTTGGCATTCTAAATATTCCCGGAATTCAGCAGTCCACAGAGGAGTTATCACATTTTCTTATGAGAGAAGATTGAGATGAAATTCTGCTGCTTCTATGTTTGAAGATTAAACTCCACCAGAAATAGGAGAAGGAAGTGAAAACGGTTTGGATTTCTTATCTCTGGGTTTCCAGGCCCTTTGGCATCCAGACAATCAAGGCACAGCGGCCGCACACCATCAGGGCCGAGCACACATCCTTTGTTCATTCTTCCGTGGGAGGACAGCTGCGACATGTAGCCACGCCCTCGGAGACTCAAGAGTGAATTAAAAGTGGATTTAGAGAGCACCCAGCAATGATAAACTGCAGTCCAGAGAGGAATACATTCACCGCCCAGACTCCTATAAGCTGCTGAGGGAGGGACCCAGGAAAGGAGCGAAATTCTCCTTAGACTGACAAAGAAATAAGAAGCAGGACACCTGCTTGCTGGTGCTATTCCACAGTCAGTCCAGCGGATGAGAAGAAAGACTTTGCTTGCGTATGTTAAGTTCTAATGTTACACAAAAGTGCAGAATTAGAACCATATACGAAGTTCTCTGACTGGGAAGCACTCTTAGGAGTAGGGAAGGGTAAGATCCTGAGAGCCATTGAATCCAAGGAGCATCTGATACCTGACCCTCCTCTGCAGCACCTGACCCACCGGGCTGTTCAGCATGTTTGTTGCCAGGATAGACCTTGACCAAGAGTTCAGGGATGACTGGGAGTGGTCACTGGAGATCTAATTGCCTTCAGGTCAGTCTAGTTGGCATCTCCGTGTCCTAAAGACATCTACTGCTCATTCCCAGGACTCAAATTCTGTAACCATAAGAAATGCCATGTGCTCCCCACCACCCCCCAACCCAGATGTCTCTCTGACTATGGAACCCAAGCTGCTGGAGGGAAGCAGAATCACTGTCTTCATGGCTTCCTCTTAGGGCTCTGGAATCAAGGAGACTCACCACGTGCTTCCTCCTTCCAGACCTTTCCCTGGCATACTTCATTCACTTCATTCTTCTTCACACCTCTTTTTTCAAAGCAACTCCCATTTCTTCGGTTCCAACTCTGGGCTTGCATGATGCTAAGTGCTCGCTCCTTCTGGGACACATCGATGGAGATTATGTGAAGGAGCTTGCCTTGGCTGTCCCATTTGGAACTTTATGTTTCATGGAGTGGTCCTTCTTGTAATCCTTCCCTTTAAAGCAAAAAACACAGAAAATGAAGATTATGAACTCCTCTCCTCATGAGGTGGAGGAAAATCTATCACTACTTGATTGATTGCAGATATATTGCTAGTTTATAGCTTCGCTTTTTTTTTTTTTCTTAGCCCAATATCTCTCAACAGTTTCCAGTGATGTTTTCTAGCAAGATATGGAATATAGGGTCTCAGCAGAAATGCAATTTATTTTTATAATTGATTTGAGGTTTGCATTCTATATCATTAAGTATGTATTGGTTTTAAAACAACATTTTATGTGAATATTAGTTAAACTCGACGTTTATTTGTGTCTCCATTTTTCTCCTGCTAAATGAAGAGGGATGCCACAGAACAAATATCTTGCATATTTAAAAAGAAATAAAAAGTCTACGGTCCACCTGCTGCCACCCTTGGTCTTTCACAGCATCTCCCCTGCTCTCACTAGTAGAACCCAAACATGGCTGCACTGGCCTCCATTGATTCCAGGGCCTGAGACACTGTCCCCCTCCCCAAGCACCACCTCATGCTCTGCCATTTAGCATCCATAGATCCATCTGATAAACATTTATTAAGTCTCTTCTGTGTCCCAGGAAGCAGTAGACATACATAATTTCCAACCCTTCACCTCTTGTTCTATCTCAACTCCTCATTGTACGACTTTACACCCTTAAGATTATGAAGTAAAATGAAAGACTTTAGAGAATGTCTGACTCTTAATACAAGCCTATTAAATCGCTAAATGCTATAACTCCTTCTCTCGAATTCTCTTTCTATTAGTGAGCTTGAAACAAAATGTCCTTGTTTTTGCAAGAAGATCTTATTTGGATTTCTATATACTTTGCTCATCAGCCTTTTTGCTCTTTTCTCCATATGGAATGGGTTTCAGAGACTAGAGGTAAGAGAGCTTTTTAATCTAATTTCCAAAGCTTCATTTGTCACCCAGAAAAAAATAGGGATAGTAACAATACCATGTAGGGTTATAGTTAATGTGAAGTTGAAGTTAACTTAGTAAAGTCAAGCCCATCCATAAAAGATCTTCATTGAGAAAGCATAACTCAGATCCCAGCTAGACCCAGGCTCCAGCTCTTTCTGCTGTGAGACTGCACAGAAGACAGCCTGCACACACTTAACCAACAGCCAAGAAAGCATGCCAACAAACAATGAGGCAAACATTTTAGGAAAATTTTATGTAATTTTAAATATAAAGTGGTCACTATGAGACAAAAAAGTAGAATTTGTACGTGGAATTAGGGATTGTGGGGTTGGGGCCAGGAGTGTCTTTCAGTCCCTATTTAAGCCTGTTTAGTGCATATACTGAAAATTCTGCCTTGTACTGACCTGTTAGGAGGGAGAGCCCATCCCCAGAGCTCTCCCTCATAATGGGTGACAGCAGTGACACTAACAAGCATGCAGACTCCGTTCTCTGATTGCCTAGATGAAACAGTCAAGGACCATTCAGGTACTTTGCATTAGCATTTCATTTAGACCTGACCGGAATCCTAGCCTTTGTCAGGGTGGACAAACTGATGTTGATTGGCCATCTAATTTTTAGAATTAAAAGTGGGCTCAATCAAAACACCACCTGGTAAAAGGGATGAGAGCAGGTGGAGGGACATGGAAGTGTGTTAAGGAGAGTGTGGGGTGGGGTGAGGGGGTTGGGGAGCAGGGTAACTTCATGTGGATGAAAAACAAAGTGCTGAAGACAATACAACCAGAAAATTAAAATGGGTAGGATGAAAGATGGCACAACTTTAGGAAAAAAAATGTGCCAGTGAGACCGCAAAGCTCACCCAGCCACCAGGCATGCTTGGGGGCTGAGGAAGCAACTGGTATGAGCTGCCTATGTTCCTTGGTGGAAAGAGCTTTATAAATAACCCAGGCTACTTTTCTCTTTAAAAGAGAATTAAATGAATGTTGATTGTTTGCTTAACTGGCACAACTTGACCTTTATTGCTAGTGAATTTTTTCCCTCCCTGAAAAAGGCAAGGCCCTTGAGATCACAGGCCATCTTCAACATGTGGAACAGCCCAGAATTTGCATTGAGGGTCCCAAGAAAACCAACTTTGTCCCAGACGGCCTCGCCCAGCAGGCATACGAAGTGCATGGGATAAGCAAAGGGCTGAGTGCCATGGCATTTGTTTTCCATTGAATAGGATTAGGGATTCTGACATGAATGATTAATCACCACATTGCAGACGGCTGACGAACACAGGAACAGGTCCACTCGGAGAGAATGGTGCATGCAATCTATTCCAAACAGCTGCTGGGTGTTCCTGTCTCTTCCACTCTCTCTCTCTTTCCTCAGGCTCCTTACTCCAGACTCCTCTTATTCTCATTCTCCTCTTCCTTTCTTTTCTCACTCAGTCTTCATTTTTTCTTTCCTTCACAATTATCCTTCCACTCCCTCCCAGACTGTCTTTGTTGAGGTTGATTCTTTCGTTCTCTCTTCCTCTCCATCATCCACCCCCTTCTATCTTACTTAGAAACCAAGCTATGGCCCACTATGGAGGCCCCAGCAGAGGCAGTACACTGCTGGTTTTGTAAGGGCAGGGTGAGTACAGGAGGCTAGATCTGAAAGCACCAGGCTAGATTGCATTTCTCCCACCACACCTCCGTGTTCAAGGGCCATGAAGAGAAAAAAGTCCTTCCAACAACTGAGATGAGGAGTGTGAGTAGATTGCAGTCACACATATGACATTATGAAAATAACACAGCCATAGGCAAAGAACTTACATTTTCAGGTGCCACACGTTCTGAGAATTTTAAACAGTTCCCCTTTTGAGCAGTAGATTTGGAGGAGATATGCCACCCTAGTCCTTGAATCATTTCTTGACGGATGGCTGGTTTTGTACTCTGGCTTGTGTTACCCTCAAGAAGAAGTTTGCTCCCCATTTCTTGTATTGGACTCATCAAGAAAACTCATAAAGCTTCAAACTACTGCCTCCCATCCCTGGAAGTTTCTGATCAATACATTTAGGATGGGATCCAAGAATACGAATTTCCAAGACGCTCCCAGGTGTTCAGTGTTCTTGGTCTGGAAATCCCAGTTAAAACCCAACTCCCTGGCAGACATCCTAGATCTCCATGGGACAGTCCCTTCCACATCTATAAATGCTTGGAGGGTCTGGGGTCTAGCATGTGTATCTTAGAAAATGTGCGACAACTCTTAAAGAGAGGAGAGGTTAGTAATAGCATTGACTGAATGACTGATATGAGTACAATGTGACCAAGAAAGCAATATAATACATAGGTATAAACTAATAACAGACCTCCCAGTCATCCAAGTCTTCTTTCATACACATCCTTTAATAGAGTCCCTTCTTCTCTGTTCTGTATCTGAAGAAACTGTCCCTATGCCATCTTCTCCCACCGTTTTCATTTCACTCCATATGTTCAAGATGGCGGTCCACATGGAAACATGGTTCATGTTTTTGAGGTATTTCCTATCAAAATTAAAAGATAATATATATATTATATGTTATATGTGTGTATATATATCTATAGCTATATCTATATATAAGTATATAGATACAGCTATAGATAAATCTTAACTAACTTGTTCACTAGTTCAAACAAATTTGCAGGCTGGCAGATCCTCCTCCATCTGTCCAAATTACAGTGTGACTGCCTGCCACCAGGTATCCTCTTAGAAGGCTGGGATCAATTAGCGATTGTAGTTGTTGAAGCAGAATGTCATTCATTATTTAACTTTGGACTGTACAAATTTGATTTCACTAAGATGACATCATGAAAAGGAGGGCATTACAAAGAATTGCAGACAGAAAGAAAAGTAGAATGAACACACAATCCATAGACTCTCAGCTCAAGGGTGGCCCCTCTATTTACTCTTACTATATGCATTTTTCCATCATTCCCAGATGTAGGCTTATGCGCATGTGGCAACAACTGCAAAAGCTTTGAATGACCTATTTTGCAATATAGAGAAGCAGCTTCGAGTGTTGTCCTCCCTGGGACGCTGACTTTATGCACGCTGATGTTCACCCCTTGAAACAGAAGGTGCCGACCCCCAGGCTGACTTTTCAGATGCTGGTCCCACAGGTTAAAGTCTATTGAACATATTGGCTTCTTACAAATTCGACATCAAGCAGCCCTGTCTATACTGCTGGTCCCACCTACTGTAAAGCTGACCCTGTGGGAGGGATTGTCTCAATGCATTTGCGAATCTATCTTAAGCATAAACCTAAAAGGGAGAGTGAAGGGCATTTGCTTTTGATGAGGAAATCTTGAAGTCTGGATAGGTGATTCCTCTAACACACATGGTCCCCAAAAGCCAAGCTGTCACATTTAGCTAACGGATGGAAGCATGAAAAACTTTGGAAATATCAAAGCTTAACATTTTTCCAGTAACATTAATTCATTTACACTGTACATAATTTTTTCAGATTACTCATTAAGCTGTTGAAATAGCTTTATATAGAATATGAGAAATGCGGTTGCCTATTCCTGATGAAGAATCTCTCAGGCTTTGTAGCTCCTAAGTTTTTTTTTTCTCCTGAAGTATAAATTTGTACCTGAGTGCTTTATTAACATAGCTTTTTGCATATAATTTCCCTAGTGGTTTTTTGTTTTAAGAGAAAGTGTGACGGGAGCAAAGGAAGTGCCAGTAGTTAATGCTGTTTGCATTTAAACAGTCTTCGCAGATCAGGAGGTGAGCACCCTGATGAGGTGCCTGTGTGAGGGGAGGTTAAGTTCACCTGTTCGCTCCTGCTCTTGTGTATTGGGAGGTTGCTTTTTTAACCGGATAAACCTAACATAGAGCTAGTTACAGCATCTCTCTTCCCCGGTGCCAGCGGGCCACCAAAACACTGCTGCTTACGAAGCCTTAATTGTTTGCCTAGAAGCTTGCAGAGAGACATCCTCACACTGGACAGTGGTGTCCACTTATTTTCCTTTCTTCATCAGAATCTCATCTTATTTCAGTCCTGGGTACACATGTCTTGCTCTCTGTCACAGGACCATTGTGGATAAATAAGACCATTTGAGAGTATGTAGGAAACACGGGACAGTCGAGTGGAGCTTGAGTATTTCATCAAAACCCACTTATCATAAATTTCCTCAGATGTGCAATGGAAATATTCTGTCAAAACAACAGAATTGCACTGAAGAAGGAAATGGAGTTACAATGACATGAAAGTGACTTTAACTTTGTTTTACTTTGTTTTCCGTATTTTCACCCCACCTTCCCCTGCGCATGCTCATGCACACACACACAGCCATGCTCTCACAGACATGCTTTCACACAGACACACACAGACACAGAGACACGCTATCACACAGACACACACACAGACACAAATAGACACGCTCTCATACAGACACACACACAGACACGCAGACACGCTTTCACACAGACACACACAGACACACACACAGACACACACACACAGAGAGGCACACAGACACGCTCTCACATAGACACACAGGCACACAGACACGCTCTCACACAGATACACACACAGACACACAGACACACAGACATGCTCTCACACAGACATTCAGACACATACAAGCACACAGACACGCTCTCACACAGACACACTCTCACACAGACACACACACA